>JAGFNQ010008912.1:0-15714 GCA_024364735.1 Boesenbergia rotunda | reverse complement strand
TTTGGAGACCCAAAGTCAGAACCAAGACAGCTAAGGTTGTATAATCTAATATTTTATTGTTTTATTAGGTTTTGGACTAACCCTGGATGCAGGACCAAAGGAACGTGTGTCTGCAGCTCAGAAAGCCTCAAAGGAGTGAGGCAATGGCTGAGTAGGGCGCCCGGAGTGTCCCGGGCGCCCCCAAGGTGCATACAAAACAAGGCAACTAAGAGGGCTTCGAACAGCTGCTGGGCGGGGCGCCCCGCTGCTCCGGGCGCCCCAGCGTCCCGGGCCCCCATACGCAAGCCTCGAACCAGAAGCCCAGCGAAGCGAAGGAATAAAACTTTGACCCGGTCAATGCGGGCGCCCCGAGCGCTCCGGGCGCCCCGGTCAAACCTGATCCCGATTTTGAAGGGATCAGACGCTGACTGAGACTGTGACGGATCGAGTGACACGTGGGGGGGGGGGGGCGCCCCCGACGTCCCGGGCGCCCCAGGCCCTATATAAAGGGCCCTCGACCCCAAGCTTCGTACAACAATTTTCTTCAACGCTTCTACGCTCTTCTGCTCCCGCGCACTGCTCTAGAATCCTCCCAACTCGAACCGACGACGTCCCTCCGCTCCAAGATTCAAAATACACTGGATTTCTGTAAACTGTTTTTCGCGCACTTATAGAATTGCCCGCAGAAAACGGTCAACGACCGTGGGCCTTGGAGTAGGAGTCGACCTAGGCTCCGAACCAAGTAAAACCACCTGTGTCTGTGTGTTTTTAAACTTTAATCTTCCGCTACGCATTCTCTCTTCAAATCCGAACGATTTCCGATATTCACCCCCCCTCTATCGGTTCTCTCGATCCAACAAGTGGTATCAGAGCGGGGAAGTTCAAACTTGGTGCAACCACTAGTTTGAAAATCTTTTTTCAGATTTTTATTTTTCTTTTTCTCGTTCGAATTTTCTTTAAATATTTCGTTCGAATTTTCTTTTTCCCTTTAATCGAGGTTGGTGCAACACCCCTCACTATTTCATTTTATTCATCCCGCACTACTAATCCAAGACCTAGTCTTGGAAAAAATTTTGTTTTGTTAGTTTTTTGATTCAGATTAAATGGCCATGCAAGAAGGCTTTAGCACCACCAGACCTCCTCTTTCCAGTGGAGAAGACTTTTCCTACTGGAAAAGTCGAATGGAGGTCCACCTGAAAACTCAGGTGGACATGTGGATCATCATCCAGTCCGGACTGGAAATCCCCAAAAATGCCGAAGGAGTACCGCAGACCTACTCAGAATGGGACAACGCCCTGAAGCGCAAAATTGAAGCTGATGCAAAGGCGACCCAGACTCTCCAATGCGGATTGACAAAAGAGGATCTGAACCGGGTAGGCCGCTTCAATAGTGCTAAGGAGTTGTGGGCAATATTGATCGAGCTGCACGAAGGAACATCAGATACTCGGATCAGTAAGCGGGATCTGCTCCTGAACAAACTCTATACCATCAAGATGGCCGACAACGAAACAGCTGCCGAACTCCACGCACGAATCCAAGAATTGATGAACGGTCTTCACACTATAGGTCACAAGGTCGAAAACCGTGACCTAATAAGGTATGCCCTAAACACTTTGCCTAGAAATACATTGTGGGCATCTATGGTAGATGCATACAAGGTTTCAAGGGATCTCTCTAAAATTAAATTAGATGAATTATTTTCTGAGTTAGAACTTCATGAACAGACTAACTGCAATATCGCCGAGAAAGCAATTGCCTTTGTTGCAGGAAAAATTGGAAGATCGACGAAGAAGAAACCTCAACCTGAACCCGAGTCCAACTCAGACTCAGACGCAGAAGACGAAGAAGGAGATCAATCTGAGCTGTTCCGACTGGCCCGAAGCTACTATAAAAAATTAAAAAACCAAGTCAACACACGGAGGACAAGCCGAAGAAAGGACGAACTTGCTGAACCCGCGAATAACAAAATCTAGCCTAACGTAACCTGCTACGAGTGCAAGAAGAAGGGCCACTACAAGACGGAGTGTCCAAACCTAAAGGAGAACAAAAAGACAAGAAGAAAGAAAACACTCCAAGCAACCTGGGATGAATCTTCATCAGAAGAAGAAGAAGAAGAACCCCAGTCAAACCTACTAGCGCTAACTGCTTCAGAAGAAGTCGAGACCGAGTCAGAGTCAGAAAAGGACGACGGCAGACTAACCTTTTCAGAAGACGGCGAAATCAAGGTAAGCGGTTTCAATAAAAGTCAATTGAACGAACTTATTTCCTATCATTCTCGAGATTTGGCGAAAGCCAAACTCCGAGTCGAATCTCTCCGACAGGAAGTAAAACTTCTAAAAGAGGGAGCTGACTCTAAATCCTTAGCCGAGAAAGTTCAAGAAGGAACTCCTACTCAAGTTGAAAAACTTGAGAAAGAGAACTCCTCCCTGAAAAATCAGGTTAAGGATCTTGGAGCGGCCTTAGAACGATTCACTTCTGGTTCCAAGGGTCTTGACATGATTCTTGGAAAACAGAAGTCCGTTCTAAATCGATCCGGACATGGCTATAGAACCAAATCCCGACAAAGATCTTACTTTGCTGTACTGAATCAGTCCAGAAGTAAAGTTCAGGCATGGGTACCTAAACTGTGCCTGAACAAACCAACTGGATCAAATCAGTATTGGATCCCCAAGGACAAGATTCACATCATGCCTAATTATTATCGTGGCTATAGTCCAGGGGGAGCCAAATTAAAAACTATCTTTATTGTTAAATAGAGTTTAATTCTTGCAATTTGTCTGATTGATTGTTTATTTAAATTTCTGCAATTTACCATGCTTAGACTTAGGTTAGTATAAGGACAGAACAAACTTAACTGAAATTTGAAAACATAGTATTGGGTGGAGGTGAGATGATAGTACGTTAGGGAAACCAATTCTAATAAGATCAAGTTCACTTGGTCTCTTTAGACTGGTGAAACTAGCCGAAGCTACCGATCCAAAATCCAAACTAGTTAGACCAGAACTTTTTCAAAGATTAATTTTGAAAATGAAACTTCATTAAACGGCTTTGTCAAGGAAAGGGTTGATGATCCAATAAGGCTACGGCCAAAGAAGGCCTAGTGCCTCGCCAAGACCTGGAAGCCAATTTTTGAATTTCAAATTCAAATTACTTTTTGTCAAATTCAAATCTAACACAAACTTTCAGTTAAGTATAGATTCAAACATTCTCTTTCAAAATAAACTTAACTATTTTCAAAAATTAATGCAAGGTCTTCAAAATAAACTAACTTTTTCAAAATAATTTTACTTATCAAAACCTGTCTCACAAGACCTATAAGGCTAACGTGATTGAAAATCCTAGATTTGGGTGAGACAGACTAGTCAGTGAAAATCAATTTAAGCTATTCCTAACTCTAATTGGATCCAAATCAATAAAACTCTTTATGTGTAGGAACATAAAGATTTGGACCAATGGATGTTGGATAGCGGTTGCTCCAGACATATGATTGGAGATAAATTGAAGTTCACCAAACTCAAGCTCAAGAACCTAAGCTCAGTAGCATTTGGCAACAATGCTACACTCAAGGTAATTGGGTCAGGTAATATTGAGCTTAAATCTAACTTCATTATTAAGAAAGTTCTTTTGGTTGAAAACTTCAATTTTAACCTGCTTAGCATAAGTCAGTTATGTGATTCTGGTTATATAGTCACATTCAACAATTCTGACTGCCTGATTAGAAATGTACAAGACTCAGAAACCATGCTTAAGGGCACTAGGAAAAATAATGTATACACTATAAACCTAACCCTAGTACCCAAATGTATGCTAACTCAGGTTGAACAATCGAACCTCTGGCATAGGAGATTAGGTCATACCAATTTGAGAACTATCTCAAAAGTCACCCAACTTGGCCTAATTAAAGGTATCCCCAAAATTAAAAACAATGAAAACCTAATATGTGAATCATGTAATCAAGGTAAACAAACTAAATCTAATCACAGATTAATTCAATCTGACCTAACTCAAACCACACTTGAGCTCCTGCACCTTGACCTATTTGATTCACATGGAGCCAAGTCACTAAGCGGGAACCGATACTGCTTAGTAATAGTTGATGATTATTCTAGGTTTACCTGGGTTAGGTTTCTAAAAACCAAAGATGAAACCTTAAAACTATTTAATGATTTCTGTAAATTGATTGAAAATCAAAACGATACTAAAATTAAAAGACTTAGGAGTGACCACGGGGGAGAATTTGAAAATCAACGGTTCGAGGAATTCTGTAAGGTCAATGGGTATTTATATGAATTTTCATGTCCTAGAACCCCCCAACAAAATGGGATAGTCGAAAGAAGAATAGAACCTTACAAGAAGCCGCTAGGGCTATGCTCAACAAATTTAGCTTAGCAAACCAATATTGGGCAGAAGCGATTAGTACGGCTTGTTACATCCAAAATAGGGTTTTGATCAACAAGCGACACAACAAAACACCCTATGAACTGTACTACCATAGGCTCCCAAATCTACACTACCTAAGGGTCTTTGGATGCAAAGTTCATATCCTAAACACCAAAGACTACTTAGGGAAATTTCAATCCAAATCAATCCTAGGTATTTTCCTAGGATACTCAACCACAAGTAGAGCCTATAGAGTTTACAACAAACAAACTAAGAAAATTGAAGAAACAACTAACGTAATATTTGATGAAGAAGTCAACTCAACAACTGATAATCCAGACCTAACTTCATCAAATTCTGATCAAGAAAATAATGAACAAACTAATGAACCCTTAATTGAATCCTTAAACGAACTAACTATTGAACCAATTAATGAGTCAACTGAACCAACTAATGAACCAGCCCAAAGAGTCGAATCAATTAATGAACCAAACCGACCAGCCGGACCTGAGGCTGAACCAAGTTCTAGGAGAACCAAGAAACCCAGACTTAGTCACCCAACCGATCAAATTGTGGGTGATCCAACTCTAGGAGTCAGGACTAGATCCTCCTATAGAAACCTTAGTCAAATAGCTATGATATCAAAAATAGAACCCAAAACTATAGATGAAGCTCTACCTGACCCTGATTGGATCATAGCTATGCAAGAAGAATTAGCCCAATTTGAGAGGAACCAAGTCTGGGAACTAGTGCCTAAACCTGAAGGCAAATCCATCATAGACACTAAGTGGGTCTTTAGGAATAAACTAAATGATCAAGGAGAAATAGTTAGAAATAAAGCCCGCTTAGTAGCTAAGGGATTCAGCCAAGTAGAGGGATTAGATTATGATGAAACATATGCCCCAGTAGCTAGACTTGAGTCCATTAGAATGTTGTTAGCCTTTGCATCCCATAAAGGATTTAAGCTATATCAAATGGATGTAAAGTCAGCCTTCCTAAATGGATTCATTAAAGAAGAAGTTTATGCAGGATAACCCCCTGGGTTTGAGGACTTAGACAATCCTGACCATGTTTACAAATTAACTAAAGCACTATATAGGTTAAAACAAGCACCTAGGGCTTGGTATGAACGTCTATCAACTTACTTAACCTCTAAAGAATTTAAACAAGGACAAATTGACTCAACCTTATTTATTAAAACACTAGAAAAAGATATATTTATTGCCCAAATTTACGTAGATGACATAATCATTGGATCCACCAACACAAACTTCCTAAAAGAGTTTGTCAAGATAATGGAAAATGAATTTGAAATGAGCTTAGTTGGTGAGCTTACCTTTTTTCTAGGACTACAAATCAAACAAACTAGAGATGGAAACTACGTCCATCAATTCAAATATGCTAAAGAGTTAGTAAAGAAATTTTAAATGGATAACTCTAAAAGCATAAGTACCCCCATGGCCACTAATGTAAAAATAGATAGTGACCCTGATGGTAAGCCAGTAGACCTCAAACTGTATAGAAGTATGATAGGTAGTCTACTGTACCTTACAACCAGCAGACCTGACATTCTTTTTGCTGTAGGGATGTATGCTAGATACCAAACCTATGCTAAGGAAACACACTTAGCAGCCCTAAAAAGAATACTAAGATATATAAAGGGCACCCTAAATGTAGGGATTTGGTATCCTAGAACCTCAACCTTCAATTTGTCAGGATACTTGGATTCTGACTATGCTGGTTGCAAATTAGATAGAAAGAGCACAAGTGGAAGCTGCCAACTATTAGGAAATAGTCTTGTAAGTTGGTGTAGCAGAAAACAACACTGTGTAGCTCTGTCCACAACTGAAGCTGAGTATGTAGCCTTAGGAGAGTGTGTAGCACAACTTTTATGGATGATGCACACTCTTAAGGACTTCCAGCTCAACTACACCCAAACTCAGGTATTTATTGACAATATAAGTTCAATCAATCTAACTAAGAACCCAATCCAACATTCCAGAACAAAACATATAGAAGTTAAACATCACTTCGTAAGAGACCATGTAGCTAGGGGTGAGATAGTACTTAACCATATAGACTCAAAATCCAACTTAGCTGATATATTCACAAAACCATTACTTGAGTCTGAGTTCAGCTCACTAAGAAGGCAGTTAGGATTGTGCTATGTAGAATAGATTAACTCTACTGTTGATTCTTTTTTTTTTGCTTTACTTGATTTAAAAATCAGTTTCAAAAAATAGAATTTTGAAAAACTGTTTTATTAATTTCAAAATCAGTTTGTTTTAAATCTTTTTTGACTTAGTTTTCTTTCAAAACTATCCCCTTCAAAACTAGGGCTTTTTCGCAAATGGACTTAGCTTAGGCCCTAACCCTAGAACTGCATGCACCTATAGATTTAGAAGCCAACATCTCACAAGCACTTTAGGGCACTTTTGGTTGATAACCTAGAAAAGGTTGAGATGCTTAGGTCTTTGCCTTAATTCAAGATGCTTTAAGTCAGTGCATCTACAGTAATTGGGGCACTAAATACAACTTTTACAGCAATCAAGTTAAGTGTCAAGTTTAGAAAATCTAACTTGAACAGAAACACTTAACTTGACTAACCCTAGCGAAAAATACTGTTTATAACAGTTAGTAAGTAGCTAAATGGGTTAGACAAATCCCAACAAGAGAAAATCAACTGATTTGGTCTAAGTCTACTCATAAATTGGTTCAGTACAGCAAAATCTTACAAATATGTTCATTTATGAAAGTCATTTCTTTTATGCAATTTAATTGCGCAATATCTATCTGTTTTTGATATATGGCAAAGGGGGAGAGATAGGAAAGGAGAGAGTTCAAATTTTTCTATTTTTTTTAAAAAAACTCTCAAAATTTTTCAAAAAGTTAGCTATTTTTCAAAGCTTTTCAAAACCGTTCTAGAAATACTTAAGTTTTTGTTTTAAGAAAATCCTACTAAGTACTTAAGTTTATTAAGTACTAAGTTTTTATAAGTATTTCCATAAGTACTTTAAGCTTTTCAAAACTTCCATAAGTACTTTAAGCTTTTCAAAACTTCCATAAGTACTTTATGCTTAAGTTTTTCAAACTTTCCATAAGTAGTTTAAACTTAATTTACCAAGTACTTAAATTGTTTCAAAGTTTACTAAGTGCTTAAGTTTTTCAAATCCTGCTAAGTACTTAACTTAAAGTTTTTCAAAACTTTTGAGTACTTTGAACATAAGGCTTAAATTTTTTTAAGTACTCTAAACTTATGCTTTCAAAAACTCTTCTATGTACTTTTAAAACTTAAGTTATCAAAAGATTTCCAAAGTATCTAAACTTACATTTTCAAAGTGTAAAATCATTCTAAGTAAAGTTTTTCAAACTTAGAACCCCACGACGTTTTGAAAAATCTAGGGGGAGATTCCCTCCAGGGGGAGGGAACAAATTTTTATGCCTTTTTTATTAAACTTAACTTTTTGAACTAGGGTTGCCATAAATCAAAAAGGAGGAGATTGTTGGTGCAGAAAGCACCAAAGTCAAACCTGTGTTTTGATAATGGCAACAGGGTTCAAAAGTTAAGTCTTACTTGTTATCTAACACGTCACTTGAGTGTGCAGAGTAAAAAGCCCTAGCGAATGACTGCTAGGCACTGGCGAAGGAATGCCAGAGTAAAAAGCCCTAGCGAAGGACTGCTAGGCATTGGCGAAGGAATGCCAGAGTGAAAAGCCCTAGCGAAGGACTGCTAGGCACTGGCGAAGGAATGCTAGGCACCGGGCGAAGGACAGTTCGGCATCCAAGACCTGGCAAAGGACCGTCAAGCAAAAGTCCAACCAGAGAAACGGTTGGCATCAGGTACACTCTCCCGAGAGGAGTAGGTGAGGACGCGTTCCCCGTCGAGGGAACAGTAGGCGTCGGTTCGACCTAGGGTTCCATTTTGGAGATCCAAAGTCAGAACCAAGACAGCTAAGGCAGTATAATCTAATATTTTATTATTTTATTGTGTTTTGGACTAACCCTGGATGCAGGACCGAAGGTCTGCAACTCAGAAAGCGTCAAAGGAGTGAGGCAATGGCTGAGTAGGGCGCCCGGAGTGTCCCGGGCGCCCCCAAGGTGCATACAAAACAAGGAATCTAAGAAGGCTTCGAACAGCTGTTGGGCGGGGCGGCCCCGCTGCTCCCGGGCGCCCCCAGCGTCCCGGGCGCCCCCATGCGCAAGCCTCGAACCAGAAGCCAGCAAAGCGAAGGAATAAAACTTTGACCCGGTCAATGCGGGCGCCCCGAGCGCTCCGGGCGCTCCGGTCAAACCTGATCCCGATTTTGAAGGGATCAGACGCTGACCGAGACTGTGACGGATCGAGTGACACGTGGGGGGGGGGGGGCGCCCCCGACGTCCCGGGTGCCCCCAGGCCCTATATAAAGGGCCCTCGACCCCAAGCTTCGTACAACAATTTTCTTCAACGCTTCTACGCTCTTCTGCTCCCGCACACTGCTCCAGAATCCTCCCAACTCGAGCCGACGACGTCCCTCCGCTCCAAGATTCAAAATACACTGGATGTCGGTAACGAAGTGCAACTTTTCCTTAAGTTTACTATACTGCAATTGTAAAATTTCTGTAAACTGTTTTTCGCGCACTTATAGAATTACCCGCAGAAAACGATCAACGACCGTGGGCCTTGGAGTAGGAGTCAACCTAGGCTCCAAGCCAAGTAAAACCACCTGTTTCTGTGTGTTTTTAAACTTTAATCTTCCACTACGCATTCTCTCTTCAAATACGAACGATTTTCGATATTCACCCCCCTCTATCGGTTCTCTCGATCCAACAATTTTACTTGCTAATGCTTTCTAGTGTTAGAATATATATTATATGCATGTTGTATGAATCAATTGCTATTGTTTTTTTTTGTCATTTTCATGTTGATATGAACCTTAGATGTTTCTGATCAGTACCTTAAATTGGGTTTTAGGATGGGTTAAGGTCACTACCTCACTTGATGATGTCTCTTTGTAATAGGATATTCAATGTATGCATGTTATATGAGTTGTGTGATGTTGGGTTGTGTTTTTATGCCATGATAACCCTATATAAATGTTTTGACCAGTAGAGTATATGTTGAGTTATGGTTGAATTAAAGGTATCCATGTTTCATTATGCCATGATAGATGAAAAAAAAATGGAACAAGTTCCCTAGGTGTATTATCCTTAGTTTCAAATTGAACATTATGTGTTTTATGAATCATGAATGATAAGTTGGCATGTTATGAATTTTCTTACCATGAAATTATGTTTTCTCCATGCCATGTTCATGCTTGAAAGTTATGATGATATTTATGCTTTGAATGTATGCCCATGACATGTATGACATTATGAATAAAAGAATATCTAAAGAACAATTTCTAAGAAAAGAAAAGAAATGACGAATGCGATGCTAATGAGCAATTGCTATGGAAAGAAAAGGAATCATGTATGCTATTTTACTTTATGTATTGGCTTGTATCGGATCTTGAAAAAGGTCCAAGGGATGGGCTCCTAAGCAAGGCCCCGGTTCTGGACTACCGTAGCTGTCCCTAGGCTAGAGGTTGCCTAGTACCCTAGTATGTCGGGATTAGCTACCCCGCACTCTACGAAGGGATGCGCGCAAATGACGAATGGGTACAAGCCAGGGATCCCAATGATGATGATATGTTAATGTTCAAGTATTATATTATATATATTTTTCAAAGAGCATTCTTAATGTTTATGCACATTTTATGTTTAATGATATTGCATATGCTATGTCTAATGTTTATGCACATGATTATGTTTTAAAAATTGGGCGAATGTTAGGTGCTTTAAGTACTTATGCCATATGTCCTTAATAACGACACACATATTCATGTTTTAAGTGTTTATGCTTATGTGCTTTAGATGCTTTAAGTATTTATTCATATTATATGATTAGGTCCAATGATGTAGATTTCTACTTATATGTGATGTACGGATTTTGTGAGTAAGCAAGGAGCTTACTAAGCATTTTATGCTTATAGTCTACCTTCTTATGTTGCAGATCAAACTAAAGGTTTCTAAAGAAGGAGAAGCAGCAGGAGGGCATGTGTGTGTGTGGCAGTGACTTGGAAGAACGATCCACTATTGTCTTTACTCTTACTTATGGACTTATTTCTCATGGACTTAATGTTGCTACTTATAAACTGCATGTGGTAGTTCTTATGTTTACGCTTACTACTTGTTGGAGTTGAAGTTCTTTATGATATACATGCTTATTGTAGAACTATATACTCTCTTGTTAAATATGTTATGCTATATTCATATGCTTAAAGTAGTTTAGTTAGAAAGAAATTTATCTAATTGCATATGTTCATGATTTAGTATTATTTCCGCTACTATATTTACGCTTCATATGCAATAATGTACGAAAGAAAAAAAGTAACGCATCGCTCACGTAAGGGGCGTGCGTTACAGTTTGTTATCAGAGCAAAATCACCATCTCACTACACACACCTCAAGCCTGCATCCTGCCGTTTCCAAGTAAGATCTTACCTTACATGATTTAAGTATGTTTGCTTTATGTTTACTTATGATAGGAATGTTTCTAGACTCACCATACAAGTAGATGTGATACCCTCTATGGTTCTAGAACGATAAGAAATGTTTATGACTAAGTATACAAATACGAAATTATGGAATCATGTTTTTTATTACCTGGGAATGGAAACTTAGGGTACTACCTTATCTTACCTTAAAAAAAAATGATACAAATGCATGTATATACATGAAAATGATGAAAATGATAAATGATCTTATACTAGCTTATTGTTGTAATATGAAAATAGCATGGCTAGAAGAAGTACTAGAATTAATGATACCGTACCTCAACCTGACCTGACGCACCTAGTGACAGAACTCCAGCGTCAGCTCACCGAGGAGCCGCAGACCATCAACACCTTGATGAATCAGCAAGCAAATACTACCGTTTTATCTGCGAACCAGACGGTGATACCTGTAGTGCCTCCGACTCCGCCAGCACCCCCGACAGGCCCTGCCACCAGAATGCGACTGGAAGCTTACTTAATCCAGTGGCAGAGACTGAAGCCGGAAACTTTTATGGGTGCTTGCGAACCGTGGGATGCTCAGGCCTGGCTCAAGATGGTAGAGAGTACTATGGAGCTGCTGAACTGGCCGGAGCACGAGAAGGTAAAGTGTGCGTCATTCTACCTTTCTGGCGATGCCAGAATGTGGTGGGAAAGGGTCAAGGCCAAGAGACCTGTGAACCAGATGAAATGGACGGACTTCGAATCATAATTTTATGAGGAGTTCTTGTTGGAGCAATCGACCCTAAGATGGTCCGGAGTGACCATGGGATTTGATGTTTGGGAAAAGGGTTTAAGTTAGGTTTTCCCTTATATTCTTATATGTGTATGTTAAGTGTGTAGGTTGTACAGGTTACACATATGGACTTGACTGGACGGTCTCGGTACGGTGAAGGATGGCATGGAGGCAAGCTGGAGGCTTGCATGCGCATCCGAGGGACCTTGGTGATCAGGGACGATGAGCAGCTGATGGGCGCGGTCTTCGAGGCATGCGTGAAGGATGGCATGGAGGCAAGCTGGAGGTTTGCGTGCATCCGAGGGATAGGAGCCGAAGATGAAGAGGGCGCGAAGGCAATAGTCGAGGCTGCGGATGAGGAGTCAGTCGAGTCGTGAGGATCGAGTGCTGTGTGAATGTACTCAGGAAGGGATTCAGCTGGGGACCAGTCGACTGCTCTGGGGGTAGTCGACTGGTAGGTGGCTGGTGAGCTGGCAAATTCGAACGTTGGGAGTGTCAACGGTCGAATTTGGCTGGCACCAATCGACTGCCCTGGGGGCAGTCGACTGGTAGCGAGAAATCAGCCCCGAGTCCTATTTAAAGAGGACTTTGTGGTGGCTGAGTTTCTTGACGAAACTTATCTTGGTTAAAAGCATGTTAGTAGTCTTCGTGTCCAGAGCTTTGGTTGGTGTTGTGGTGAGGTTTCTCCACCCACAAGGAGCGACACGTGATAGCCGGAGGTTATCCTGGGAGTGATCCACCGACGGATTTTTGGATTAGTCACCCAGCCGGGGTGGATACCAACTAAATACGATTTATTAGCGTTGTTTTTGTTGTTTATTGTATATTCCGCTGTGCTACTAACAACGCAGGTTCAAGAAAGAGTTCGAAATGCTATTCACCCCCCTCTAGCGTACGGAATCGATCCTAACAATTGGTATCAGAGCGAAGGACCGCTCTTGATCGGACTAACCACCGAGGGAGCATACGCTAGAGGAAATGGAAGGTGAAGGTCCACTTGGGGACGAGATCTACACACCACCGGCCTACGACAATGAAGATTTTGCATATTGGAAGGCGAGGATCGAGATGTGGGTCGGAATGGATTGGGCATGCCGAATTGTGCTTGAAGAGCCCTTCGAAGTTCCAAAGGACAAGCACGAGAAGAAGCTTCGTCCTAGATATTAGGACAAAGAGCAACAAGAACAATTCCAGGACAATGAGATGGTAACAAATATTTTGGTTGATATATTACCTATCGACATCTTGAGTTCTGTAGGGTCATATCAAAGTGCATGTGAATTATGGAGCAAGGTGAAGGAGTATCATGAGACTCCTACAAAAATTCAAGAGCCTAAGGAGAAAAACCCCGTGATTCAAGAAGAGGAAGAAGAAAGTGAAGAATCGTCAACCTCCTCAAGAGAAAAAGAGGAAGAGGTCTCCACCTCAAGGATTGAGGGGGAGGAGAGATCCACGTCCATGCCGGATCAAGAGGAGGCATCCACATCATCAAAAGTTGAAGAAGTCTCAACCTCCACCAAAGCTGTAGCGACCCGCCTTCTCTACCTTCAGACGGATCGTTACTTCTCTCTACTTCTCTACTTTTGATACATGACTAAAAATGCGGAAATCTTTTTTTTTTTAAACTTTTAAATTCATCTAACAATTATATTCTAACTTAAGCAGTCATGTATAATAACATATCACACTTTCTATCTCAAAAGCTCACATATGGTACACTTTGAAGCTTGCCTCGTCCAACACCACAGTCGGGTATCAGTCGACTGATACTGTATCAGTCGACTGATAGCCTGAAATCTGAATTTTCAGGTTTTCGGCAGTTGCTTCACAGCTCCTCCAAACTTATAATTTCGAGCCATATGGAATCATGACACCATTTCTACACTCTATGACAGTTTTCAAATGAGTTTAGCCAATCAAAACGAATCCATAAACTTGAAATTTGGACTTTTGCGGAAGAAAATAAACTATACAAGTTATATGAACTTTAACACTAAAGTTTGTACCAATCTCGACTTCTATACATTCATATAACCAAATACATGTTCTATGACCTTGCTAAAGCATCATGAAATGTGAATGCAACTTTCCTAAACATATTTAAGCAATGAAACTTAATTCAAAGAAGAAATTGATACTATCTTGGCACATGCATCTATTTCTCTAACTAAGTATCAATATCTCTAACTACTCACAATTCTACTCATCCAGTGCAGTCATAAGAATATATAGGCTAAAAGAAATGACATGGAATCTTTACTCTAAGAAATTGAGTATGTAAAACTATCCAAAACTTAAATGTTCGCTAAACTCCATAAAACAAAAACTTGAAATTCAAATGAACTATAACATTGTGAATTAAATAACTAAATTGTCTTGTGCCAAAGATCTCTCCATAATCAGCCACCACACACACTTTTCTCAGCACCGCCTCGTCGCCTTCCTTCAGAATTGCTTGCCTTTACCTTTATCTGCAATAAGAGGAAATGCAACTAGTAAGCAAAAAGCTTAGTAAGTACTATCTAGCTCACAAAATCTCGAAATGTGCAAACATGCTTCTAGATCAAACTGAAAATCATATGAGATACTAATATGCTTGAAAGAAAACTAAGAACATGTATAACTCAAAACATGCATACTCAAGCAATAATAAATCTCAATTTACTTTTCTTGGCTCAACTTGAAACTTTAGCTATTCTTTAACTTTTTGAAAACTTTCTTAAACTTTAGAAAACTTTGCTAAAGCATATACTTGAAAATAATAATCACTTGGATCCACTGAAGACGTAAGTACCATCTCATATGCGCGTTCCCTAAAAGGTTGGGGTAGTGAGCCACCAATCCTAATAGAGCAGACCTTGGTCTACCAGGGCCAAGACCTTGGAATTGGACACCTGGATTTCTTTAACGACGCCCTTGGACGCCGGGTACTGGCCTTATAAAATAAAATAGCTTTTCTTTCTTTTCTTTCTTATCTGTAAATGCCTTGGCATTTTCTGGAGCACCTTGCGTGCTAAAATCCCTAAGTCTTGACTTTTGGGGATTTCTTAAGGCCTTGGCCTTTTCTTTTCTTATCTTTATCTTTTCTTTTTTTTTCTCATAGCTTTTCTTGGACCCTAAACTCATATAGGGTATTAATCAACATATATAAGCATATAATGAACTAAGATCACATGCACAAAAACTCAAACAAAAGGAAATATCTCTTTTAAAAACTTTTAAAGGAAATTCTCGCGGAAAAACCGCCTCTTACTGCAGGTGAGCAGTACTTACATTGATATCTTGGACTTACAACCAAGATTGACGTCTAGGACTCGGGAGAAACTTGAGATCTCGGAGAATTCTTCGCGCCTACGCGTTCCTCTCGTCGCGGGGATCCCAAATATAGAATTATCTCTTGGAGAAGAGTCTTTGGCCGGCCCTCTAGGGCTTGGTGTTGGTCGGCGTCGCCCAAGAGAGGAGAGGGGGTCGGCGTGAGGGTTTGGAGAGGAGAGAAATAAAACTTCTCTCTTTAATTACCTATTTATACTTATGGGGGCGGATTAACCTAACTACACCTTAAATATATATCTCTCCATCCTTTGCTGTGCTTGATACCCTAGCCCAGCTGGTTTGCGCGCGTTTCTGGTTTCATGCTGGTCGCGGGTTCGATCTCCGGCTGCCCCTTAGTGGTTTTTCTTTTTTTTTGGCTTTCTTTCCTTTTTTCCAAAAATACCAAACGGACTCGGAAAATTCCATAAAAATACTCTAAAAATTCCTAAAAATATCTAGAACATTTCTAAACCATTTCTAAATAATTCTAAGGACTTTAAGAACTAAAAATGGAATTTTTGGGGCGTTACAATCCCCCATACCTTATAAAAAGTTCGTCCTCGAACTTAGAATAATTCTGGATATCTCTCTCTCATGCTGTCCTCACGTTCCCAAGTAGCCTCTTCATGCTTTTGATTCTGCCAGATGACCTTCACTAGTGGCACTTCTTTGTTTCTTAATCTTTTAACTGCTTTGTCCACTATTTGTGTCGGTCTGCTCTCATAGCTAAGATCT